>VZUI01020320.1:0-32517 GCA_013401135.1 Cettia cetti | reverse complement strand
AACCCAGAGGAGCACCAAGGGCTGGCACCTGCGGCCCACCGGGCCCGGACCTCCGGAGGGGCTGGGACTGACAACAGACTGAGTGAGCTGAGCTGCACCCACGGCAGGGACTGTCTCAGTTTGACATCTCTCTTCAGAGCAGCAAGAGGTTTTATTGCTTCACTGTTCATTTTATATTTTCATAGCATCCATTCTTTGTGCTTGTAAGTATTTTGTTTGTTAAATAAATAGTTTAAGAGTTTTTTCCACTTTTTCTCTGAGGAAGTTTTTCCTGGACTGGCTGGGGGGAGGGGCTGTTAGGGTTTGCTTTCCAGAGGAACCCCCTTCAGAGGTTTCCTCCCAAATTTGCCCTAAACCAAGACACCATAAAAACAATTTCATATTAAATAAAAATACAGTTTTAGCAGGGGATGGAATATGAAAAAATGGACATTTCTTAGTATTTTATTTTTATATGCTTATAGATTGATTTCTCTTTTTTGCTTAAGATGCCAACTGTATTTATTCATATTAATTATGTATATTAAAAAAGAATGATTAGCTCTTCTGAAAAATATTCTTAAAATAATTTGCTGCAGTTAGTGACCTCCTCTGTTTTCCTATTTCTAATTTTGATATTGGAGGTGAAATGCTGAATTTTTAAATGTTTATTCTTGTCTTCATTATTATCTGCTGTGTGGCTATAGTGTGTCAGCTGCTTTTGAGGAAGGCTTGACACATATGACCTTGCTTGGAAAACTTGGGAATTTGATAGCCAAAACAAACAGCTGATGTGAGAACACAAAGAAAATATGGAAGTTAAGGAGTAGAACTTAACTATTCCTTAGTTTGGTAGCTTCTTCCTATTTTTATTTTAAGGAGAAAAAATTAGATCTAATCCTATAATTTCTAGATATTTTTTAGAGATTGAAATTGCTTACAGTCCATGATTAAAGCAAAATAGGTGGCTATCTAGCTAGAATAGCCTAAGACTGTACAGGATAAATTTTAATTTTATTGTCCCTATTGTTTATTGATGAAGTCATACCCTATTCATAGAATTAATACAGGTGATCTTAGCAGGGTATTTATCTTACCACCCTGAATAATCCACTTTCTTCCCAGTAGTATTATTGATCCTGTATCTTGGAAAAACCTCGAAAATGAAAAAAATAAAAAGGAAAAAAAAAAGCTCTCTCGGACTTGACACAGAATAATTACTTTTAATAACCAATGTAAATCATCATAGATTCTTGATTCAATATAGTAACTTCTGATTTACTTTGCCTGATTGATGGAAGAATCAGACTCATTGCATTTGCACTTTTAAAAGGCCAGTGGTTCCATTTTCATAAGTAAAATAGAGGGATTCTTATGGAGCAACTGTATTTCCTTATTTGTGGCTGTTTGTGAGGAGACACCAGAAACTATACAAATGTTACAGTGCAAACCAGTCTGATGGATTGCTGGTGTAGAGTGCCCTTAATGTGAGATGTTCAGCTTTGCATCTCCCTCACTCATATGTTACCACTAACTTGGTTTTATGCTTCATTATTAATCTGTAAACTGTCTGAAGAACAACAGGAGATGAATGTCCAGGCTGAAATGGGCGGGGGCAGTCATTGATCAAACCACTTGAGGCAGCTCCCATCGATTTCTCAGAGATATGCATCCCTACATGTCTGAAGCAACATAGGAATGTGCTTTGCAATATCAAAAAAAAAAAAAAAAAAAAAAAAAAAAAAAAAAAAAAAAACAACAGAAAAAAAAATCCTATGTATTTAGATTTTGATTAGGATGTAAAAGATTTTATAACATTATATGTATATGTTGGCTTCAGTAAGTTCTGGTGACTGGGCTGCTTAGAGCTTTTTAATTGTGGATAAAGAAGCCCTGATTAGGGTAGTGGCTACAAGTTCGGTAGGTGGGGAGTTTAGATGATTGTTTTTATGTCTCAGAGAAGGCCGAAGTTTTCAAAAGGCCAGCCTTTTATTGCAATGGTGCAAGGCTGAGTTGAATTGGACAAATAGGCTTTATAGCTTTCCACTCTCTATTCCTGCAACCTTTATCAGAGATGAAAAAAATCTCAAAAATTTGAGAATTACTTTATGAGATTCTCCATTACTTAAAAAAAACCAAAAAAAACAAAAAAACAAAAAACAAACCAACAGAAAATGACCCCAAACAAACAAACAATGAAAGCAAACAAACAAAGAAGCAGATAAAAATCATTAAAAAATAAAGCCTTGCAATTTAGCTGGAAACCTCAGACGAGAAAAAACTTCTTTCTGGTCCAGATGCTTTCCATTTTCAGGAATTAGACTGAAATTTCTGGTAGGATATTGGCTGAAATATGGGACTATAAATAAAGAAATAACTAATAGAAGGAATTGAAAACTTGTATGCAGGGATTTAAAACAGGTATTGGATGAGGTCTAAAAAGTGCCCAAGTTGGCTTCAATGGAGGAGGATATATGTGTGTATATATGCACACACATACCAGTAACCAAAACACAACAAATTGAGAGTTAAAACTGGGGGTTAATTTTGGTGATAAAGAGCTTTGAATGAGATTAATTAATTTTACAAAGTTCTCCATGTCCACTGCTGTTCAAACATGAACATATTATACTTCGTTTTAGAGGAATTCACATTTATGCTTTTTCATAATTTCTAACATCTGAAAGAAAATTAAACTGGGTATAAGAATAAGGATAGTTATGTAATAATTTCCTAGCCTGGAAGAAAATATGCATCTTTTCTATACAATGACTAATTTTCATGAATCACATACACACTAGAGAGGAATATTGGACATGTTGGTGTTGTGATGTCACTTCCATCTTCCATTTATTCCTCTTCAGTGGCTTTCTTAATTCAAAATAAAGATTTCAGCTTTGCCTTGCAGCATGGATCTGAAGCACAGTTGAACCAGTTATTAAAACATAGAGTGTTCTGAGCCAAGGAAATAATCAAAATTCCAATTAATGCTACTGCAGCATTACACTATTGTCATAGTAACAGTGACATGAAAGTTTACATCAAAAGCCTTGTTAGGAAGTGCCAGTCTAAAAGCAATCAAATCCCTGGGAAAGCATTCAGAAGTTCAAAAGAATCTAATGAAAGAGGCCTTGAGGATGCAATTTCATCAACAGTTATTCTTAGTTAATAGAGGCAACACAACCAGGGTCTTCTGTTGTGAGGAGATTCTGTGGTTAAAACAAATGTATTAGAGCAATTGTGCTGGGATTAACAGAAACAAAGGGGCTCTGTGCAGGAACCAAAAAAACCAGATTTGTGTTTGTTAAATCCACACAACACTATCAGCATTAGGAAGATTCTGGAAAGGAAGCTGTACGGACTGAAAAAGAGAGTAGGAAACTTCTTTTATAGTTTCTAGAGTTCCTAGAAAGAGGAGTTTGCAGGGTCTTTCAGGCTGAGCAAGTGCATTAAATGCTTAGCTAAGGTCCTTGGCTGGTGCCCTGTGGATAATATGCCATCTAAAAGACTGTCTGATCTACCAAGGAGGCACAGACAGAGGAAAAATACCAAGAGAAAGTGAAATAAATGGGGAGAGCACATGCTGATGTTAGGCAACATAAGAGATTTTATATGATTTCCATAATGAAGTTAAGGAATATGCACCACATGCTTTTTCCTATTGTGTGTTTTATGTGGGGTTTTGATGGGGAAAGTGGGTTGTTGTTGATTATGGTTTGAAAGAAGCTGAAATCCCACAAGAAATGTCATTCTTTAATAATGTTACAGGAAGAGATAGAGACATTGTCATAAAGATGGATATTCTCATGAGAGTTCTGCTGCTGGCACAAAGGGAAGAAAAAATGCACACAGGATCAGAAAGTCATTCCAATATCTCCTAGGCTCACAAGGCTGCCAGATTCAAGCTGAGATAGAGGTCTTGAATTGCAATATTACAGAAAACTTAGTCCTCATTTTGAATCGAATTTAGACTTGCTGGTCAAATTTTGCAAGTCTGGATAGCTAAAATCAAGTGAATGTCTCACACTGAAATAATCATTTGTTCACCTCCCCAATATGTGCAATGCAGTCCTGTCAAACCAAAAGCAGACAAAAAAGAATAACAGATGTGAAATAGCATCAGAAGAGACATGAGAAGTGTAGTCTTGGGAGGAAAGGAGGGATATAAGAGATTCATTCACATTCAGGTAATGTTCTTTTGATCTGCTCTGACTCCTGTATTTCATGTTCATCACTAATGCCTGCACAGAGGGAAGGAACGATGTAAAATCAGGTAATTAGTTACACATGTACTTTGATCAGTATTGCATTTTTCTTTCTCATGTTGTTTGCCAAAGTGCTGAGAGAAGAAAAAGAGGGTTTCATTTATAGAAATTGTTCAGCCCAGTACATTCTCATGAGTGTTTCCATAATCTCTAAATTTAATCCTGTACTCTAATGATAGATTAAGGGTGATTTGGACTTGATTTTATTTCCATCTTAACATAGCTTTCTTCTAGGTAAATTTTCTTTATTTTCATGCCCTTGGTCTCAAGCCACTGGTAACCAGCGTGCTTTTAGAAATGATGAGCACTAGGACATAAAAAAATGTTAGAGTTAAATTTAGAAATTTAGAAATTTCCTGCTTAGTTCTTAGATGTTGACTGTTGGTGGCAGCTGGTGCTGTACACTGTCCCCTGTGATATTACATAGTGCCTGTCACAAGATAGGTTCCCCATCACAGTCCTCAGCTTATCATATCCTCATTTTGCCATTCAACATCAAAGAGGGGGGGAAAAGGGAGTGAGAAAATTCTTTTATGACAGAGACAGGGTCCTTTGTTCTACTGAAGTGAGCCATTTTCAGGCTAGTATTGACATAGAAATGAGGATATAAAGAGGAGCTCTGCTGTACCCATTCAGTTCCCAGATAGAAGGGGAAGGGGAAGGGGAGCAATACACTCTCAAATCCCAGGAGCCTGTGTAGCTCTGGGCTTGTGAGGACAAGCTGCAGTCAGGGAGCTGATCAGCCTGTGAGATGTAGCACAGGTCATTCCCTTCACATCCTGGCTGGGGGCAGCCTTTGCAACAGGGGTTGTGTGTTGACTATCACAATTCTCTATAGGACCTTTCACTGGAACTTTAAAAATGTGCCCTGCAATAGCCTTAGACAGCAATCTGCGCAGGTCTGGCTTTATGACCCTTCTCCTCTCCATCACAGAGTCCCAGGACACCTGTCCATAGAGCTCCCCATAGCCACCATAACTAATGAGGCTGTGGAGCAGAGCAGAACAACATAGGTCACTCACTTCCAACAGTATGACAAGTGTTGGTTCTATATAAATTACCTTGTAGACATGTTTTGTAGAATATTTCATTATTTTGTGTGGCAGCTTTGATAGCAGCAGTATGGGACACATCTCCCATTAGTAGTGTACAATATATTTTCTTGTCAGTTAATCTTGAAAGCTGGCTACTGTTCCTCAAAAAGCCTGAATCTTTCATTTCCTTCTAATAAATACTTCACACTAAATGCATTATTGCTAGAGAGAAGTCAGTAATCAGATGCTTATCATCACATTTTCCTGTGGCCTATGACAAAAGTGTTTTCTTTAGTGGATGCTAAAGGAGGGTAAGGGAAATGCTGGGAGTAAAATAAGTAAAGGACATCAAAACAAGTGTTAGATTAATAGACCTCTGAACAGCCTGATCTCCTGTAGACAATAGAAAGACTGGAAGGCTCTGAGAACTGAAAGGAAATAAAGAATATGTTTCAGTGGAAAAAAATCCCAAACAACACAAACCCAACCAAACAACAAGAAGAAAAGTCTGAAGAACATAAATAGATGAAGCATCAATATCTCTTTGAGTAGTTTGTATATTTTCTATGGTGCTTACTCTATTCTATGTACTTTACAGTGTAAAAAATGCAAACATTTAATCCTGGCCCACTTATGCAATTTAAAAGACAGTTACTAGGGACTTTGCTCCTTCAAAATTGTTGTTATCAATATTTTGGTTGCATAAATGTGTAGGCCAGGACAATCACCCACTATTTCTTTGGCATCATTATCTTTTACAGTTCCTTACAAAGAATTAGCTATTTTAGGTTTCTTGTATATATTCCAATTTTATATGGCGTGCAAGAAAACAGCACAACAAAAAATATAATGCAGTTTGCATTATATTTATTCCAAACAATTATGATGCAGCTGCTGTGTGACTACTGAGAACACAGACATGTCAAAAGTTGAAGTAAATGAAGAAAAATATAAAGGTGGTGCGCCAAAAGAGATCATACACTGAATTTGACACAAATTGCAATAGCCAAGTTACTAATTGGAATAAAGGAGAGAGAGTGTCGCAGTCTCACTGTTTCTACCTTGTGTGGCCACAGCTAAAGCCCTTGGTGAGCTCCATCACCTGGTGTGTTGGCTTACCAAGCAGGTCAACGCAACATCTGCTGCCCTGAGTGATCTTATAAGGGATGAGGAGACTACTAGTTACACACACATCTTTACAAAATTGCGTGGCCATAGACTTCCTACAGCTCACTCATGGACACGGCTGCCAGGACTTTGAGGGGATATTCTACTTCAACCTTCAACTAAAAAACATCCACGCAAACATTCAGAAACTGAAGGAACAAGTAAAGGACATAAAAGTGGAAAACAATCCTGACTGGGCTAACAAACTTTTTGGACAATGGGGATTAATAGAATGTGTTTCATCTCTGATTAAGGATATTTTGAGGGTTTTTGTGATCCTTATTGTGTAACTTATGTTCTCATGCCTTTTATGCTGCTTTAAATGAGCTGTTGGGTAGGTTGCATTTTTACTAAATACAGAAGGGGGAATTGTGGAGGTGGATGAGCCTGCCAGACCCTTGTCCAGGAGGGATATTCCTTGAATAGAATGTGATAAGCTGATTTCAACCCTCCCGTGGGAGAGAAGACCTAGATGAGGCAGTTCCCTCTGAGGTCAGAACAAGGCACCCGTAATGCCTTGATGTACCCCTCCAACCCCATGTTTCCTCACCGTGGTATATGGGGAGTGAAACCCCATAAGAATTCTGAGGGTCCAGCTCTTTCCAGAGTAGGGTGAAAAATAATTAGCAAGACAGCATGGTCGAGTGTACCTTAAAAAACCAAAATATTTTAATAAAATAACTGAAGTAGTACAAAACAAAAGACCAAAGCCGAGCACAGTGTAAGGACAGATCCTTCACCTGCTACAACACCTCGAGAATGCCGTTGGTTCCTTTGTTCTGTCCCCTTTTCTACTTAATGGTCTAGGATGGTTCTATTGGAACACTCCCAATAGAAAGGGTTACAGATTTTGACAAACGGTAACAAGATGCAACAGGTGCTTCTCTCCTGGTACTAAGCCAATTACAAAGAGAAAAAGATAGAACTTTCCAGTTAAATTTCCTAAAAAGTCAAGAGGTAAACTGAAACCTTTTTCCTAATATAGAAATGCCCACTCAGGAGTGGGGGGTGCATTGCTAATTGGTACTACCTCTGCTTTACCCCATAAATCCCCCAGAGTTAACCCTGCTCGGTAGGGAGCTGCTGTCCCTGGCCACCCCTTCGCAAGATAATAAAAGCTACACTGTGAAACAGCTACACAGCACTTCTGTATCTCTGTTCCTGAGTTAGCCTGGGAGAACCTAGTAAGGCAGAGCTGAAATCACTGCTCAGAGCTGAAATCACTGCTGAGAGCTGAATCACTTGCAGCCACTGTCTGTGTCTTACTGAGGCTGCCTGTTGGCCAAAGAACTGCCTGAGACCCTGGAAAGGCTCTCTCTAGCAAGACCTCTCTCTCTGGGAAGAATGCGGTTATCCGGGTCAGACCACAGTCTCCACAGCTGTCCACATAAAGGAAAATGCACCTCTTTTAGACACCTCTAAAAATGACTGTGAGGAGGTGATGAGTAGAGGCATATGAAGGGACAGGCTTAGGGTGTTTGGTTGCTTTTAGCCTAAAGCACTTTGAAGATCAAAGATTCATGTAAATTTCTAAAGAAATGGGTGTGTAGATCACTTACTCTGAAAAAGAAATATTTTCTGATAAGTTGATAAGTTCTTATTGACTGAACCCCATTTTTCTGCTTGCCCTCCAGGAAGGAGTGGGTTTGTAACCTTGGCTTCAAACTCTCAAAGGTTCCAGAGATCCAACTCTCTCTCAGCATGGCAAAATAACAAAAGTAATCAACATAATTCTTTCACAAGACAAGATCTTCCAGTCTTGTGCCCATCCCTGTCAGTGTATATCTCCATCCCAGTCACCACATGGCACAGGGGGAAATGCTGAGGTGTTTTGGTCTCAATTCTTCCACAAGCTAAGAAAACCACTTTGCCTTTCTGTGTCTGGTGATGGAGATAAGATCTGTCATTACTCCTACACTTTTTGTTGCCCATGTCATGTATATATATCCATTCTTAGGCTGTGCTTCTTATCAGGGGTAAAATGGTATTTTATACAATGGGCCAATTCCAGTGACAGGGTACTCGGTGAACTGTAGTACAGTTATTAATGAAGGGTCAGGTGAGGGGGGACATTTGGCACCTGAAGGGTCAGGTGAGGGGGGACATTTGGCATACTAGTGCTCAGAAATTCAGGAGCTGCCTAACTGGAGGGGTTCTAGAGGGTTTTTAGACCTCTTAAAACCAATATATTTAAGGAAAATAAAAGTGAAAAATCAATCTGTTCTAAGGTATCTGCCTGTTCATCTGTGTAGTTTTTTTTACATTACCATCCTATCACAATATCTGAACAGTTTTCACACAAAAAAAAATCAATAACAGTGGTGTTATCTCTCCCTGCCCTTGCTGGCTTTTGTCCTTTACACTCCTTCTTTCCTACAGGCTTCAAGTTCATTCCTCCATGCTGTGGACATCAGCACTGCCCCTCAGATGGCTTGGCTGAGGAAGGGAATCCATTTCACTTGACAAGAAGATGCCCAGACAGTGAGATTACCCAGTTTTCCTGTAGCCACCATGTACCCTAATGAGATGTTGTTGTGTTAAGAGCATAGTAATTTGTGAAAAAATAAGCTACTTTGCTTTCCAGCTGGTTCTCAGCAATAAAAAGTGTTGGATTTGGCTGGGTTTAATTTCTGATCACACTTAATGATGTACTTCAAGTCTGGTTATGTGCAATAAATCCTAGATGCAGCAATAGCGTGGCTTACACTGTTATTCTGGTCACATTCATGATCACAAATTCCCAATTGATACAGTTTACCAATTTCACTGTGTAAGTCTGGCCAAGTTCAATAGAAACTTTCATGAACACAGATTCATAAATAGTGCAGTTTATTGAAGCAACAAATTTTAGATTCTTGTTAGAATGTTGATGAAAGATTTACTAGACTTGACAAATTTAAGTACAAGTGTTCCTGAGTATGTTATGATGCAGTCAGGACACAAATCTTATACCAAAATGCGATCCCTGCTCTAAAGAGCAGAGAGGACCAAGCCCTCCAACTAGTCTGTAAGGTGATCATGTCCTCAGCATCTGCCATGAAGAATTTAAAGTGTCAAAATCATGCTTACAGGACAAGTGGAGGTGAGACTGTCAGTCAAATATCCTGTTACTGCTGTCATAAATCTGGGTGGGGGAGAGCAGACACTTTATGCGTAAAAGGTTTGGATTGTATCGGAAAGGATCTTAAAGATCATCTAGTTCCAACCCTGCTGAGTTTATCTGCTCCACTGTACTTCAATCACCTGCTGAACTGAAGCAGTCAGAAGTTTTTTGTTGTTTTTCTTTTTAACTTTGTATCTTTTTTCCTTTTCCTAGTTTGCCAAACCCTCCTGACTTTTGCATTCTCTCTGTGTGCAAGGAGGACGGCTGTGTGAGCTGCTCAGAGAATAATTATCCTTCCTGAGACCCGAGGAGGCAATTTATCATGTCAGACTAACAATGGCTGCAGATAGCACACGGAAGACTACATAACTAAGCATTGAAAATTAAGCACAGAGTGCACTGAATTTCCCTGGTGAATATAGAATTTGGGGTCGTTATCTCACATTTTTGCTGAATATCAGTGAACTTATTTTGAGGCTAACTGATGCATCACTTTGGCTTTATTTCCATCTGCCAGGAAAACAGAGGATTTATGGCTATTCCAAAGAGCCCATCAAGCAATGCTATGAATAGTATCAAACAGCCTTTTTGCTAAATCCTGCTTGCCTTGGGGGTATGTGTAATTATCTCTTCTGATATATTGCATGTTGAATAGTATTTATTTTTATTGTGCTGTGCAATAGTATGTTTCCATTCCATTTATTGGCATCTTGCAGATAGATGGCAATTTAATATAAATTTGTTATTTATTCCAGAGGAAGGCTTCTCTCTATGCTTGGATCTGGGTAAATAAACTTCATTTACAGCTCCCTTACTGATGGGCTCTTTCTTCCTTTCAGACCTGGCGTGCACCAGGAACACCCACACCAGGTCTGTGCCTACTCCTGTGAATTCCCATGCCCCAAATTCAGAATCTGCTGAATTCAGTGACAGGGAGGGATGCAGAAACTAAGAGAGATTTTTTCAGGGCTATATGGAAGAGAGGTGTTAATCAGCTCAGTATGTCTAAAATTAATGGAAAGAAAGGAAATAAAACCTGACAGAGATCTCCTTTTTAAAGGGCATTTCATGTATACATACATACATACATACATACATACATACATATACGTTTGTGAGTGTACGTATATTTTTATCCTTCTTTAAAAGTGTTGATAACTTTGTGTATAAGAGGTTTTGAAGATGCTGTCAACCAGCTTTTCAGTGAGTAGATTCTATCATTAAGCAGGGTGAGCAGGAATTTCAGCTTAGTAATATTTAAAGATAAACTGTTGGGACATAAATTTCACTTCCATGTAATATGAAAAGCATTTTGAAATTTTAAAAAACCCTCCAAGAATAAAAGTAATTTGTAATTTTTTTGACTATTTCACAGAAGGGAGATGGAAAAAAAGCAAAATAAAATTTTCAGAACTTTAGGGTGAAAAAATTTAAGAGATAGATATTGAGCAAAAATATTTTATTTTTTACAAATACAGCTGGAAATAAATTAATTCTAAAAAATGTGCTACAATGGACTAGAGAAGTTCACTAGGGGAAAGCCACAACAAAAAGTGAATTTATGATTGAAAGAGTAATGCCTGTGCACTTAGGGGGATCTGCATGTGAATAACTGTGCCAGTGCAATATCTTCAGAAAAATGTAATGGCAGGAGAGACAATTTCTGTAAACAGCTTCTGTGTGCATTAGTACTCACCTGGGTGAATCATTTAAGGGTAGGGTTGTTACACAGATTTCCTGCCCTTAGAGGAGAGAGAAGATGTGTCACATTGCCCCCACACTCCTCTAAAGGTGTTAAGTGGAAGGGTGAGGTCTTGGCTCTGTTCCCTCTCCCTGCTGCCTCATGCAGGGTGCTGCCAGGCTATAAATCACTACACCACAGAGACAAGAGAGTGGTACCTAGAGAGGGACCTCAAGAGCAGAATCTTGTGTTTGCACCTTGTTTTAGGACCACACCTAATGCTGACAATAAGCTCCTCAACATGAGGTTTCTTGCTGTTATCACAAGCAGAGGTTGTCTTGTCACGATATCTTTGTGCCAGGGAGCAGGCAGTGTGACAACCTCCCTTCAGCTTGGTGTGAGAGCACCAAAACTCTGTAGTTTCCCAAAGCTTTATCTGGAGATTCACACAGTTTAGCAGTTCCTTTGCTTTTCACTGAACTGAAAGTCTTCTGTGCCTGCTGGTCAGAAATCATTTGTCTGTAATTCACATGGGTTTTCATCTTTTGCAAGAGTTTTCTATTCAATTCCATGGTGAGTTTGTGAGATTTGACATTGAGACTTCGTGAAATAAAATCAGACACAGTCCAACACTAGAATCCTTGTACTCTGGAAATTTGAAATGCATGTGAAAAGTTAAATAAGGCTTAACAAAACAAGTGATGTATTCCTCATGAAATTCAGAAATTGTGCTTAGCACAGGACTGTTGTGGTAATATTCCTTTTTTTAAGGTGTTAAAAATTCTATGAGGCCTGACTTGATCAACAGGATTGATCAAGAATTGTGGTCTGTGGAAAGCTGCAAGTCTTGTAGGCCTGTGTAACTTGCAGAGCAACTCCTGATTTCCACACCTGCATGAGAGTTACCAATAGGTCAAGAAGACCTTCGTAATTTTTTGTAAAAATCATTTCTGATTGAGTAAGAGGGTCACCTTTTTACATAGAAGAGCTGGATTCAGAACTAGAAAACTAGTAAATAGTCTCAGCTGTAGTTAGGACACAGAGTTATGTGTATCACAATATCAGGGACTTCTGTGAAGTAACAGTGTTTGCTTAGTGAAAGAGCAGCTCCAAAAGACGTGATTTGGGGTTTCCTTTTCAGGAAGAGAGAGGAGAATGAAGTTGCAAAATGCATGGAACTTGATGCTAACCTGGAATGAGATTCTAAGAAAATGACATTTTTCATTTTTGAAGTGAAATGAAGTGCATTGCATGGCTACAATGCTTCAACATATGTCTTCACACTTCTGTAATTGCCAGTGTGGTGTAAACACAATGATGGGCTTTGTGATGTTTTTATTTAGCTGTGATGCTGAAAATACAGCTTCAGTCTTGCTTTGTTGTTTTCACACCCTCTATTTAGAGAAGTTAAAGGTCTTTTAAAATCAGTTGTGGACTGAGTTGAATCTGAGGCCCTGGCAGAGGTTGTTCAGACAAGCTGTGTCTGCCCCATCCCTGGAAATGTCCAAGGCCAGGTAGGACAGGGCTTAGAACTTGGGATACTGGAAGGTGTACCTGCTCATGGCAGGGAGTTGGAGCTAGAAGAGATTTAGGGTCCTGTCTAAATCATTCTGTGAGTTTATAAAACACTACACATTCAACATTCCAAAGGCTGGGTTATGTTTTAAGTTTCCCCTGGCAGATGATAATTTTGGAAAGTTAGGCTGATGACCAACTAGCCTATTAAAAACAGACTTGAAGCACTTGCTTCTCAATTTATGCTTCAAAGTCCTGGTTATAGTCTAGTCTTTATCAATATTCCAAATTGGGACAAAAGCTGTGTGGTTTTGGTGCATAAAATATTTTTGTAGTTGAGGGTTTCTTAGCTTAACAGAAAACACTCCCTCTTTTCCCAACCCAGGGTATTAGAGGAATGCCCCTGCACAGTCATTTGAAGGCATAATCAACTTTATAATCCAGTATATAGAGGATTTGCTGCTAGACTGTTAGAACATCATAGTTTACCAAGATGCTTTGGAGTAGTTTATGATTTGGGGAATATTTCATTCTCGTTTCTACTTCGGTGAAGATTTTTCCAGTTTTAGAATAAAGAAATAAAATAACCTCTACAAATCAGCCTTCTATCCCATGATATCTACATCTAGGTTGCATGTTGGGTAAGGGTTCTACTCCCAGAGGGTAGTTGACCACTGGAACAGGTTCCCCAGGGAAGTGGTCACAGCAGCAACATGAAGCGCTTAAATAACATGCTTAGGCAAACAGTTTGATTTTAGGGCTGTCCTGTGCAGGGCCAAGAGCTGGAGTGATGCTTGTGTGTCCATTCCAGCTCAGGATATTCTATGATTCTGTGATTCTGGGATCTAGGTCATAACTCAACAGATTTTCCAGAAGCTGACTTGAAACACAAAGAACCTATAAGAGGTTTTGAGTTTTCTAGGTGAACAATTCACCCACCACCCAGCAGGCTACCATCATCCAGGGCTGTATGTATCATCTAAGTGCATTTTTGTCCTGCAATCCTAAGTGCAGTTGCCTCTTGTTCACATTTTATTCACTTTGAAGTCCTCCAAGCAGGGAACATTGCTCTACATTTCACACTCTGTGCTCGTTCATGCTCTGCCCCCACCACTTCTCCTATGTGTCATCTCTTCCTGCTTGTTCTAAACACTGAAAATTAATGCAGTAAGTGATGTGCACTCAAAACCAATGTATTATATAAATGGACAGACAAAATGTGATTATTCCTGTTTAACAGCTGAGGAAATTGGGACAGAAAAAGTTCAGGGGCTAATCCAAAGCTGCAGAGGTAGTGGCAGAAAAAAGAAATGTCAGAACCACAGTTTCCAATTGTGCAGACCTTCCTCAAGATTTTAAGAGTCATATTTAATTGATGAACTGATATAGGATATAGTAGAGTTAGCCATCAATTACAGAGCAACATTATTGAGTCTAACTTTGCTAGGACCCTGAATGAACCAAAGGTCTATCAGGGCTGAAAGGGCCCCTGTCAATTCTGCTAGCTTTGTAATTCTTAAACAGACAATTCCTCTAAACTGTATTTATGCTAAATTTCATGGTACCTGATAACCTCAATTAAAACCTCTCAAAGGAAATTAGAAATGCCAGCAAGGCCCTGCAAGATGAATGCCTATGGCTTTCTCCTGCTAACTGCTGGTAAGAACTTGATGATTTAAAAAAATATTTTATAGTGATGTTGCTGCTGTTTTTATCCAAGTTTTCAGAATGCCAGTAGTGAAAATGTCTCCCTGAATGAGAAGCTTATTTTCTCTGGTCACTTTTCTAGAGCACATAATAGATATCATTAGTGTCCAGATAAATCTCCGTTTATGGTGCATTTGGTCACAGAGAAACACAGAGTTGTGTTTTCTTGAAGCTCTGAAGATTATTTCTGTTATGATCTTGGAAGAAGGCACAAAAGTTTGTAACTTTACTGGCCTTTATTAGACAAGCCAGTAATTTCCTAGACGGAAATAATTTAAGAATGGATGTAGCTTAGCAAAGAGGAATAAAACCTGTCTGATATATATATATATATATATATATATATATATATACATACCATAATTTGTAGCATGCAGAGAACTGTACAGGTCAAAATCAAGTGCAAGAAAAAGCATTAAACTCCCATACAGTTCTTGCATTACTGAATAAGTGTACATAGAAGAGCTGGAAAAAAAAGCATTCTTTGCACTTTATGTTACTTGATGTCATCTTCTTGAAAACATGAAGAAATTAATCTTTTTTTTTTGGTGACATGGTAATTTGAGTTTAAACTTTTTTAATAATAAATATTTAAGCCTGCCAAAGAGGTTAGAAATTTCTTTAGAAAAAACTTGAGTTAAAATGATGGTAAAAGTAGTTATTTAATTTGCTCAGACTTAAAGTCAAGACTTATTGAAGACTCCATAAATGTTTTCATTATTTTAATTATAAAAAATTATATTTGAACATGTCTTGATTTTGCTTGTGATAAGCTAAAGCCCAGTAAAAAATCCAACGTGACAGGAACCTTTTCAGCAAGGATGGAATTAAAAAAAATGATTCTGGGAAGAAATTATTTTTAATTGGATCTCTGTTATGATGCTTAGGAATTGAAAATTATTTGTTTAATTAGGATGAAGTTTAGGCATATTTTTAACTCCATTGACCCACAACATAAACATGTTTTGGTTGAACACAGAGTTTGTTTGAGCAATCTTAAATCCCCACAATAGCAAGTATGCAGCAACCACAGTCTTAAACTGTTCATTTAATGTTAATCAGAACCACTGTAATGTGGAGCCAACCAGCTCTAAGGGACATGACCTTGTCACAGTGGACAGATGGCAAAAAAATTTCAAGCTGTGTTAAACCTTTTTCTTCAACACTTTTTTGTTCTTAACATGTTTGTTGCTGACACTGTATATCAATGTTAGAGCTTCTGTTCAGGTGAATATGATCAGTTGGCAGTAATGGGTTCAGCTCTGGATACCTTCCAACCATTGCTTTTTGAGCTGTTTTTGTAAATTCAGTGTTTGGGAAAAAACAAGGCAAAAAAGACAAATTAGGGAGAGAGAGTGGCTGTTGGAAACTCTTCAGCTTGGCTTAATTCTCACACAGAAAGAAGAATAAATTAATGCAGACACCATGTTTCCCTGGCTTGGATGTCATATTTTCTTGTGATTGGGAGGATCAGCAGCAGTGCAGGATGTATGGAAAAGAGAGGGGGGAAAGCAGAAAGCAAGAAAAAATATACTTGAAAATGTTGAACGGGACTCTAGCAGTACCTGTTAAATCTTTTCTGCATTCACAGTAAAGCAAAGTTTCCTTGCATTAGCATGGAGCCTCTGTGGCTCCTTTGATGTCCATCACCCCAGTGAAAGAGCTGAGTGTGGTTTGAAGGCACCCTGGGAAACATGACTTAAAAAAATGCAGTTGCAACAGGATCATGTGACTTTATGGATGCTCTGTGTAGCTGTGCAAGCTACAGATGTAATTCATGTGTGTCAAAATTTCCATCCCACTTCTTTTTTCCACATTTTTCCACTGTTCTTGAAGACAGAATATGTTGGCCCCTCTGTCATTGTATTTCTGACACGAAGGATTGCCGCTTCCTAGCTCCAATTCAGCAAGTCCAGGAAGGGATTTTCAGGTGCAATAGCACTTTTCTCTTCTACAGGCAGATATCCTCATGATGTATCAAAAGACTTTCAAAAGGGACTTTTCAATTTCTCTGTGCCAAAAACAAGGTCAGCTGCAACTACTCTTACTTCCTACTTGGAAAATATCTTGGCTGTTATTTATGTGGTACAAATTTGGCATATGTTCTGCATGAGAATTGTGAATATCAGTAGGAAAAAATAAAAGCATCCCACCCAGAGAATCATAACTCAGAGGTCCTAAGAGAAGATTTACTGGGAGAAGATGGAAGGAAGTGCGAGGATTTCCTGTCTCAGCAGAGAAGAACACTAATCCCTAAGAAACAGCATCCCTGCAAAGTTGTGTGATTGCAGATGTATCAGACTACAAGTGCACAGCATGTGTTCTGGTCTGAGAGGCTCACAGTAATTAAGTTGTACATTCAATTAAACTTAATGCACCGATAACTTTTTAAAATACAAAGGGCCCATACCTTCAAAAAGGAAAAAAAATTACTCAGGCTCCCTTTTACAGGGCAATAAATCTACAGTAAATGTTCATGACTGGAGGGCCAAATCTTTATTTGTGGCCACAAAGCAGCATTTGCATTAGTTTTAGAAAAGCCATGCTGATTTCTGTTGGTTGATCATGAAAACTCTATATAGTACTCCTGTGCCACTTGGAAAAGGAGGCAGGGGGCAGTTGCTCTTGGTCACATTCTGGGAGTCAGGGACTTATTTTTAATCTTAGTTCTAAGAATTTTTTAGTTCCTTAAGGCCTTTCAAAATTAGATAAGAAAAAGTTAAATAAAAAAAAACCAAAACAAATTTGATCCAATATGCTCTATTTTGAAAGAATATTTGTCCAGCTCTCCCACTAAGGGTTCCTGAAGAATTCATCCGACTGATTCTGTAAAAAAAGATGAGGTTTTCTCACTTTAGTTCTCTAAAAATCAAGAGAACTGAAAGCATGACTGACTACAAAGAAATTCAAAGCCCCTGTTTCAAACTAATTTAATAATTAATTAGATGCACCTACTGGATGCACTAGTTGTATAGAGAGGGTCACCTAAACAACTTGTATCAATTTAAGATATTTATATTTGAGTTGAACCACACTCAAATTGAAATACAAGGTCTTTTCATCCTTTTGAAAAACGAATCCATCTCCTCTCTTCCTTGTCCCAAATCCTGGGTTTGTAGAAACCATAGAATGGTTTAGTTTGGAAGAGACCTTAAAAATTGTCTGGATCCAACTCCACTGTGGTGTATTGAGGGCTTGTGAGCTTTGCCAGTTCTTCACAAAGTGACCCAATGACTGACAATAGCTCTGGTAATGTAGAGGTACCAACAGAGATATTTTTGTTATCTTGTTTTTTCATGCTCTGCTCTGTCTGTTTTTTTCTTCTTTGTGTTTCCTGTGTAGGGTTTAGAAGGCAAATTGTAAGAAACTGGGCCTGTCTTTATACTTTATTCCAGGAAATCTGATCCTACTTTTGAATAAAGACTTGAGTTCTGCTGTATTTATTACTGCTCCTGTTGGTTTTCTTCAGACTAATAATCCTTGGGTATGAAAAGTAGGGATCATTCATCATCCCCAATAAAACAGAACAATTGAATGTAAATAACATTCAGACAGACAGCTGGCTGAACCCAGAGCCTTTGCAGAGAATTGTCTTTTTAGATGAGAAATCTGTGACCTGGGATGTGGAGGACCACAGCAGGATCAAGGGGAGGTGGAAGCTGCTCCTCTCAACAGAGTTTTGGGATGTGGTGTGACAGTGATTACCCAGAAAACACAGCAGAATGCAAGGTGGCAGGGCAGGCTGGGGAGCTGCAGTGCTGCTAAACCAAAACTGAAGGAAAGGGTGCTGTTGAGTGAACTGGAAATATGAAATGTGTACTTGGCTGGAATCTATAATAAAGCACACTGCATTCCATTTGGAAGCAGAAACCAAGGCTTATCAGAAGCAACGTATTCCTATGCAGTGGAAGGCAGGACAGTAATGGTGTGATTGCACAGCAGGATAGGTAAATATTATAAAAACTTTCTCATTGTATCTGAATCAGTAGGAGACAGATATCACCCTGCATCCTCAGGAAGAGAAGAGACTGATAGAGTGATCCTGGCTTACACAGAGTAGAGCACATGGCAAATAGGAATTTCAAAGGAAAGCTTTTTTTCTTCCATTCTAAAGAAATTTTGAGAGCTAAGTGCAAACTGTTCTGTAAAGTGTCAACTGTCCAAATAATTTTCCTAAAAAAATAATAAAGGACTATAGAAATTAAAGAATGAAACTTTTAAATTCTCTTTTAAACCAATAAATAATTTCAGTACACAGATTCTTATTCAGGATTCCATGGTTAAAACTTTTAGCGGATGAAAAACATACTAGCCTCTTTTAATTGGCATAACTATCCATAATAATTTAAAGGTCCTGAAAAAAAGCACAGTAAGCCACAGCTTCTCTATGTGCAGATCATCCATAATGTCTACACCCTGTCTTAAACTATTCTTAAGGTTAGATAATGGTTATGCACTTGTCTTCAATTTCACAGATGTAAATAGAAAATACAAATTAAAAAAACCCCTTTTTTTCCTGGTGGAAACTCTTTCTTAACCAGGTGTACAAAGCAACTTTAAATTTGGTAACAAAAACAAATTGTTGATAACCATTAGTATGGGAAAAAAAGCAAAAGGTTCAAGGTCAGGGGAGAACTTAGAGCCTCTTACAAGGCCTAAAGGAATTCTTCCCTCTGATGGTGCTGAGGCCCTGGCACTGGTTGCCCAGAGAAATTGTGGCTGCACCATCCCTGGAAGTGTCCAAGGCCAGGCTAGACAGTGCTTGGAGGAAACTGGGATAGTGGATGGTGTCCCTGCCATGGATGGGCTGGAGGTGGATGATCTTTACAGTAACTTGCAACCCAAAAAACCCAAAACTTTCTATAATTTTATGTGTTGGTGGCATAAACAAATATGCACAGTTTACTCACTCAGCCTGCCCACACTAGGGGTTTCTTACTGAATGCACCGACCCCCTAATACAGAACAGCGCTAATTATCAAGTAGCCATTGTGTGTGATTTCATGACATGATTAATGAGCCTGATTTTCCACTGTGTGTTATTGATTGGAACCATGTCCAGTAATCTTGCATGGACTTGCTACTCCAATTGCTCAAACTTTTCCTAAAATACATATGAGATACGGAAAAATTGTGGCACATTTTAGTCAATGGATCACAGTTCATCTCACATGCAAAAAATTGCAGGGCTGATGTTGAGCACATCAGAGCATTTGCTGCCATTGTGTGGCCCTCAAGAACCAGTGGCTGCTGAACATTTCCAAAAGGTAAGAAAGATCCTTCAACCCTGCTGTGCAGTTACTGAAGACATACAGGACATGTTTTCCATCTTTGCATAACAAGGTTTTGCACCAGAAATGAAATTGGATTGGACCAGCAGCTGGCTCCATCAGGCACTAGAGATGAATTTGAAAAAAAAAGAAGAAAAAGAAAAAAATTGTTCTCCAAAAGCTAAGCCAGATAGTTGGCAATCCAGATTCATGTCAGAGTAGAAATATATATAACTGATTTGTCCATGCATTTTTTGATTTATTGACTAAAATTGTCAGTGGAATAAAGACAAGAGAGAAATGGTAATTCTAAACCACAAAATATGTAAAAAGGGAGCATATCAGAGAAGATAGTTCACTTGTACTTTCACCACACACAGCACAGAGGAAGAGATGTTGTAAATTGTCAGGAAAAATATGTTAAAAAATGGATATGCAGCTGACTCTTAAAAGAATTATCATATCGATGCCTCAAAAAGACAAAGAAGCCACGCCAGTGAGCTTTCTACAGGAAGAGAGAAGCAGAAAAATAAGTGGTAAAGAGATAAAACATGCTGCAGATGCTGTAAACAGTGAACTGGGTAGAAGGAGACAAGAGAAGGGAATCAGAGAATTGAAAGGATTAAAAAATGTAGATGTAGAGGAAAGAAACATTAGGAAAGCATTGTGTTCTGTGTGCCAGTGGTTTGATAGCTCTCAGGAAACAGCTGCTTCAATGCAGCCCACACCACTGCTTGAATAATGGGCAAAAGAACCCAAAAGAAAAAAAAAAAAAAAAAAACCAAAAAAAAAAAACAGAAAAAAAAAAAAAGTTAAATCAGTAAAACCTCCATATAAAGAACTGGATTTGAGGTGATGGTAAATGGAAAGAGGAGGTGTCCAAGCTGTTAAAAAGGAGGGTGTTTACAGAGACAATCAGCACCTGCTTTTTGCTAGTCAACAGGGACTGGTTGAAAGCCCAAGGGAGGCTATGACAGAAACCATCTCATTTCCCAGCAACAGAAAAACACTGAAGAGTAGCAAAGATGAGTTATGCACATTTTAGAGTTTCTGTGAAGGATAGGATACAATAAATAGCAGCAACAACTCAGTGCATGGACATGTTTTTTGCAATGATGTGATCAACATAACAATGATGTTGATCACATCATTGCAAAAAGCACATCCATGTAACACTGTCCTTCCATAATAACCAGAGGCAGTGTGAAAGGCAGGGGAAAATAGTGTTTTTATCACAGTGACTGTTTCTTACATGGGGAATTCTAAGAAGAAAAAGAATGATGTGAGTCGTTTTCCAACAGCTGTGAAAAGTTTTGGAAACAGAAAATTTTAGAAAAGATACTTAAAAGAAGTTGTTGCCATAGTCAAATGCTCCTCAGGTCTCTCCAACTGGTTTACAGTAATTTGATCTGAACTCTAGTGAAGAACACAGCAGCATTAACCTACTTCTGAAAGCTTCTCCTTTTAAGTGTGGAAGCAAAGAACACATCCTGGAAGGTAAAAGCAATATTTTTTCCCATCTATAACTTAAAGCTACATGTCTATCTTGATAAAACTATCCCTGGTATTTAATAATGCACTAACTCAATCTCCCAACCACAGATAGTCATGCTTTCTTGTAATTGTTTGTAATTATACCAATAAAAATCCAATAAAAATATGCATTTGCAAATAAAATACCTCAGCTCAAAAACTGTACTCAGCACAAGAACAATTACTTGACTCATGAAATAATGCAGATGGGTGGAAACCATAGGTACAGGAGTAAACTCTCTCATTGAGTGGCCTTTTCCCACTTAAAATCATTCTTTATTATACTATTGTTTATATCACTGTCTTACATCTACAGTGGGTGTTAACATTTTTTCACATATTTTCAGCTTGTTCATTTTTTGTCTTGGCTTCACTATTTCTACTTCTTCCTGTCAGATCTTCTTCCATCTTCAAGCTAAATTGCATACTTATGCCATAATTTGTCATGGTAGAAAAGGAGAAACTTGCAAAAAACCAGAAATGCTTATTATCAAACAGGTTCAACAATAATTAGAAGTTGATTTGTGAATAAAGAATGTAATGAAAGTAGCTAGTGTTGTATGTCATTTATCTCTGCCACTTTTCTGGCAAAAACCTGAGCCCTTCCACTCTTTCCAGTGATTCTCAGTTTTCCATTTCCCTCCATACTCCTAAGCTTATAAACATAAATAAGTACTGTACATAATTCTGCCTAATTTCTCCTCCCAATGCCTAAACTCTTTCCCCTCTTGTCTGTGTATAGATTTTTTTGGCTTATAGCTGGGAAAGATTTGCAGACAATCTGCAAACATGCAGATTTTGGTGTGCTATTAACACAAAAATTTCAGTGGATGAAGGTTGAGGGGTTTCTACTTTTTTTCAAGTAGTAGCATCCAATATTTTCTTCACCCAGATGTATTGGAACTTGATGTCTTTCAGAATGCTGTCTTTCTCTCAAATTCCATTGGATCTGACAAGAACATTAAAGGATATTAGGGGAAGTTAAATTTACTGACAGCTGGACAGGCAGAATGAGATCATAACTGCAGGAAACATTTTCCTTTAGGAAACCAGGCTAAAATCTGTCACTTCAGAAATGCAAGGTCTGGTCCTTCTGGGCAGCTGAAGAATTCTTCCAGAGATGAAATAAATGGGCATGATCGTGCCGTGCTGGCAGGCGTGGCTGATAAAAAAAATTATTGCATCTCCCTTCAGAGAGGCCTTAAAAGCCTGGAAAAATGCACCCATGAGAACCTTGCGATCTTCAGCAAAAGGAAATGCAAAGTCCTGAGCCTGGGAATTAGTTTTGTCTGTAGTAAAGGACTTCAGGGTTCTAGTGAACAGCAAGTTGAATATGAACTATCAATTCCTTCTCTGTGGAGTTGCCATAGAAAACTCGAGGAAAAAAAGTCCTCCTCAGTGAGGGTATTAGTTAGAGAGCTAGGAAATACTCTTCATGTTCACAGATTTTATGATAGTGTATTGCTAAAGAATTCTGATCCTAGAGAGAAAAATAATAAGGAAATCATTTCAGCTTTCAATAAAATTTTCCTTTCCATGATACATTTGTGCTCTCAGATGTTTTAAATAAACAACTTTGAACTTTTTTCTCATGCAGCCTTGCACACATAGAAAAATCTCAATACAATGAATATTTGCTGAGACACTTCATTAACCTCCTTGAAGCCATCTTAAAACCCCTGCTGATGTAGAAAAGTGAGATTTCAGCAGCTGTATGTTGAGCTGACTGCTGCAATTGTCTTGAACAGTCCTAAGTAACCCTTACAAGTGGTGTCTTTTTTGCTCAATAGATGTCATTTAAGATTTTGGTGTGGACCGCCCTCTCTTTTTCTGCACTTTAGGCAATGGTAATTATTATATTCATAATAAGAAGAAACATATATAATGCAACTCTGCATTATATAATTTCAAATATACTATTTGAAACCACTCCTGTTAATTTCTGAGGAGGTTGTAGTCAAAGAATGCAAAAAATTATTATGAGTGAGCCCTTCTAACTGCTCTCCATAGTCTTCTGTCCTTCCCCAGACCTACTTTTCTTTTCACATTTGTGTTTTCTGAGCTCTTTCTTCTTCCTCAGTGCCCAGCAGTGGCATATTGGCAACACAGTTTTCTTTCTGGCACTTGTTTTCTGCTTTGTGAGTTTCTAGTGGTTTCAGAAATTGTCACAGACACAATTTAAAAGGCTTTTTCATGCAATCACAGAGTGGTTTGTGTTGGAAAGGACCTTTAAGATCATCTATTTCCAATCCCTCTCCTGGGGGCCACACCTACAGAACTGTCACCTTAAAGCAATGCCCTCAAGGTCAAAAGTGTTAAAAGAGTTATTGAACTGTAGCATGAGGGGCAAAAGGTAGTTTACCTTGATGTATTTTGTTTAATTAGAGGTTCTCAGGAAACCTCAATATGTGTCATTCCATATTTAAGGGCTAGAAAAGAAAGAGCTTCTCGGTTTTATGCAAAGGCACTGACCCTTGATCTCCATATGGAACACACCAGTGGAAAGGTTAGCAGTGATGTGTGGCCCCTCCACAGAATAGTCAGACTGACAATTACAGTCTGAGAACAAGACAACCCCAACTTTTACATTTTCATGTGTTCAGATGAGGTCACAGTGAGGCTGTAATGCATCACCTGCATGAGCTGAGGGTGGAGTAGAGAAACATGGAAATCCTGTAAGAGATTGTTAAACCCCTTTGCCTCAAAATCTGGGAAGGCAGGAGATCTTGCTGTTTGCATGCAAGGCATCTGTAGACTCTCTGTAGGCAGAAGAGCTTTTTGCACTCTCTTTCACTAGAAAGTGTAGGTATACTGTCCTCTTTTCAAAAATTATTATCTCTTCCTTTTTGTGAGGTTGAGTAGCCATAAGTCCTTGCTGGAAAGGGGCAGAAGTAGAGTAGAGGGATCACAAGCAACAAACAAACTTAAGGTTTCTCTGTTTCTCTGTGGAATGCTTCACTTTGAGGGACATGCAATGAAAGAATGCAGCACTCCCACTTCTAATAAATATTTAGGATCTTGTTCCTTGAAGAGCTTTGCTATAGATTCTTGCCTTGCTGAGAGAAGTTGTGGCTCCTCTGTCACTTCACGGAGCAAAACTGTGAGACTGAACTCCTGAGAAAGTGGCAGGAAGGTAAGAAACATTCCCTGTGTGTAAGTGAGTGATATGAATCTAGAAATCATAAATTTTGGCAGCTGCTGTTTTATGGCAGTTGATGATTGTTTTTTTGTTTCAACCTCATTATAAGAAAATTCTCCTTGCTATTCCCTTCAGGAGGTAGGTTCCACCTATCGGCTTCATGGAGAGTCATTCCAGTGAGACCTCGGATGAGAACACAGTTGGCTGATAAAACAGAGCTGCTGCTCAACAATTTCACCACTTAAACTTTTGGCTGGCTTGATGCAAACTGGATGCTTCAGTAGGCCATGTGGCACAGGGACGCCTATCATTAGTTTCTCATTCATGTGCTTAGATGAAAAAGGTAAGAATTTTTTTGCCACAAATACTATTTTGGATGTTTGGGGTTGTGTGTGGGTTGTTTGCTTTGTTTTCTTTGTGGTTTTGTTTTGTTTAGTTGGGGTTTGTTTGGTTGATTTTCTGGGGGGTTTTATTTGTTTTGGGGTTTTGGGTTCGGGTATTTTTTGACCTGGAAATAATATTTTATCCCATTTTTTTCCTAAATTTAGGAAGTACAGGAAAAGGAGGTGAGATAAAAAAAAGAGACAATACTATCACACAGGTCTCCATCCAATAGTTCAGTGAGCTGTCTCCACTCAGAACATGGGTCCTTCTAACAGGTTTTGACCTTCCCGATGTTATAGTGCTAAGAATAATGACTGGAAATTGGGTTATCACCACATTTTAGATCTAAACACCATGTTCTTTAAAAAAACCAAAACCAAACCAAACCAAACCAAAACAAAACACAAGCCAAACAAAATATAACCAAACCAAAATCAAAAAGTCAACCAAAGAAACAAAAGAAAAACATTCCTGAAGAGGCAAATAAAGAAATACCAAAACCCAGCCAGCTTTGAATGTCTAGGTTTTGGATATCAAATGTCATCACGTCATCAAATGTCACCAAGTATAATTTTTTTTTAGCTTTGGATGGCTATGTTACATTCTGATGCAGCAAAAACTTAATGGTCACAGCAAAAACTAAAATTACAGATTTACAAGATATAGATATAGAAAATGATAGCCATCTGTATTATAACCTCCATATTAACAAGGACTACAGATTTTCTATTAGTTGACTCCTGTGTGAATAAGGCTTTAGTTTTAGGGAGAAAATATGAAAACTATAATTGGACCAAATCTCCATTAAATTGGACCAAATCTCCATTAAAATTGTTGGTGATGGGGTCTGAAATACTAAATCAGTGTGCAAATGAGCCTAGCAGTAGAAAAGGTCAATCTCTTGCATATATACCTAAGTATAAATAAGAAAGAAAAATGCAGTGTGCTACTAATGTAGAGATGTCATAGTATGCCTCGCACAGGATACACAACACACTATTTCAGAAAAAGGAAAGATTTCCAATTTTTTACAGTGGATCATAGGCCTGGGAGCTTGCTCTCAGAGATATAACAAATAAGGGCATAGAAGAAGCCTTGCTATAATATTTAACACTAGATTCGAACCAGGCTGAACTAGCAGAGTACCTTTCAATGAGAAGATAATTGATTTCATCTGGGGAATATGTTAGATCTCATTTGTTTAGACTTCAGTGAAACATTTTATATGGTATGCATAAGAAATAGTGGTATTTGAGAAGAAAGCGATGAATATTATAATGGATGCATGATGGATAAGATGCTGGCTACATAGGCACCCACTATCTTTTTGAAAGCTGATTTGTATTACTAGAGAAGATTTATTAATGGTGTTTCTCCAAGACTATTCAAGAGAGGCATTGATGGTGTTTTTTATTATTTAATTTTATTTTTATAATAAAGTTTGATATAATGTCAAATTAACAATATATGATGAATTTTAATTAAATAGTGGTAAATACTGCACAATGTCTTTCTAGTAGCACGTAAGTGTGAAGCGTGGACACTATCCTCTTTTTGTTTTCCAATAAATTAGTTCATTAAGAACAATTAATTCTCTAAGGAAATAATAATAATAATAAAAAAACAAAAAAAGCCAACAAAACCTTAATTATAGCCTTTACTTCCTGTCAGTCCTGGGTCATAAAAATATACCTGTGAACGAAGCAGGAAGGGAGATGAAAGGTTTAGGCAAAAAACAACAATGATATCTTGAATATAGATAATATTATAGTAACCTAACTAGGCTGAAAATTACAATGCTTCTAGGAGTAAAATGAATGAAATTCAGGAAGAAGTTGTATGTTTAAGATATCAAGAAGAGAAATATACCTCATTTTAGGAGATGATTTGTTTATGAAAGGAATTATTTGCTATGGCTGTTGGAAAACTCGTTTTGAGGCAATCCTTGCTTCTCATAATTTTTAATGTCTCTGTGTCTTACAATTACAGAGTTCTAAAATGTTTCTTAAGAGGCTTATATTAGAGGACTTTTACTTACTGAAATACACCATGAGAAGTTTTACTGGTAATTAACATGCTCCAGACACTGCTGGAAATTAATTTCCACAGAGGTATCCTATGGCTGATGGGATCTCTGTTCGTTTGCTGTGTCTGGTTAGCCTTTGGCAAGATATCAACTTTGGGTAGTTTTAGTGGAGGCAGGAAAAAAACCATGTTTTTATTTTCTTTTGAGATTAGAAAGGTTTAGAGATTATAGATGAATTTCACTTTCAATCAAGACCGATTTACCACCTCTGAAACATGGTTAAATTATTCAGATTCTTGGCTTAAACAAAAGCCAACTTTAGGCTTGATGCTAATATATATATTATTATCTGCCTATTTCCTTGCTTCTTGTTTGCAGCTGTAATTCAAATTAGTATAGTCAAAATTATTTCAATAACTCTAACAAATTATGGATGTAATTATTACGGCATGCATCTCAGAACGCAGCTTTATTTACAAAGGATACAGCATTGATTAAAAGAGCTTGAATTATGCTAACTACAACACTGAGCTCTCTGCAAAATCATCTGAGAAGCACAGTAATTTGAGTTCAAGGGAGAGGCAGAATTACAAGAAGGCTAATGATAATCGTGTTTAAGGTCATTGGCAATAAAGTACTTAAAGTACAGGAGCCTTCTGTCAGAGACAATTATAGTGAAGGGCCTTTGAATGGGGTCGAAACACTGAGTGTGTTTCTGTGACAGCTTTGTTCTTACAATATTTATTCTGGTTTATCTGTGGCGCAGTATTAAATTTAGAGTGTCACATGCCGAGGGGCTCATGCAAAACTAAATTGACAGTATGCAATGATGTGGTAGTTACACTGCAGTCTTTCTAATAATGGCACTGCCTTGTTAGATCAAAAGCATCCCCCAGGACCCAGGAAGCAGTGCCAGTGCTCCTGTTCACATGGATTATGAAAGCACTGTTCACTACACAAAGCTGTCAGAAATAAAGAAAAATCTGCTAGGGTCACCTTCTTTTGTTTCTGGTCATCATTCCACAATAGGCTTCTTTAAATGGAATCCCATTTTTGCTTGTTGTATGTCTATTTTATTTAATTTCATTTTTGTTTGTGGTGAAGGAAGAAATGGGTGGGCCATTTTAGCTTCATGTGTTCCGGTGTATCTAAATATCTCAGAGCCTTCAATTAGTTTAATCTCACCACCAAACTCAATGATTCTGTGAATATTTCAGATTCTTTCACAAGTTCTGAACTTTGGAGATTGTTGTTTATATTACCTGCTATCAAATAATGACAACAGTATTTGATGTAACCAAGCTATCAACATACTATTATATTATATTTGTCTTTGAAAATAAATATATTATTATATTATTGCTTGTCTGTTAAAATAAAACAGAGAGCAAAGAGAGGGTTTTCATGGGAAACCTTCTCATTAGAAGTGAGCTTACCTATTCTGGTTTTACAGCAGCCATTTTGCAAACTTCAGTCTGTAATTTTCATGAGAAAAATTAACTCACCTGGGTCCTGTCCTCTATAAGGATTAGTCAGAATTGAAAGGAAAGATTAAAAACCATTCTATCATTTTGACAACAGCTCTTTAATTAACATCTGCATGTACAGATTTAAAAGAACCTTAGTATTTTAATGAAAAAATAAGGAAACTCATAATAATGGTGATTCATCTTCAAATAGGTTTAGGATTAACTTTGAAAAATTGAGATAGCAGCATTTTCAAATGTCTGACCAACACCACTAATTGTTTAAAAGTCTTTAGTCCAAACTGATGTAGTTTGAGGTCTTAACTTATATCACAATTATGAACCAGACTGTCTTATCAAATAATAATTTCCATTATTTTACCCCTTTAGAGATGTGAGGAAAATAAGGATAGATTAGACAATGTATTTCCTTGAGCATGTACTTCTCAACAGACTGTACTCTCAGAAGATATGGGAAGACAAGAAACAAGAAAACTATTTCCATAATGCAATGCAAAATTTTTAATACGTCTGCCACCTTCAGTCGTCAGCCAGTTTGCTGGGGCTTTATTTAAAACAAAACAAGCTGGGCTAACAACATGGTACTTTTCATGGTGGATATTTGAAATTGAAAAATATCATTAATAAAAAATGTAGTTTTCCATGTAAAAAGCATGGTCACAGGAATTTGTATTTTCTTTTTTACGGAACCTAATGTGAACAACTTTACAGAAAACTTACTACTTTACAGAAAACTTTGATCCACTTAAGCATATGGATATGGGGAATTGTTCTAATTATTAATTTTAAGCAACAATCAAGAAAAGCAAAGTGTAAAGCACATACATTACAGTCTACATTAGCCACAGTCATCAAAAATCAGCCACTCCTACTTAAGCAAATTCATACAGAATGCAAGGCAAAAAGATGGGATTTTTTTCCTAATGTGTATAGGGAAAAAAATCAACTACACTTACTGTTCCCTGGTGAATGAACATAATTTCTCTCTGTTTAAGCCTGAATACTTTTTATACTTTTTATGCATTAACGCAGTCCCATTTACATGGTTCTGAACAGATGTCAGGCTCAAAAATAATACACATGGCCAGAGGTTTATTTTTCCGTTGAGTGATCCATTTCCTTCTCCAGTGGGGAAAAAAAAGAACCGGGGAGAAGAGGAAAAGAAAAAACAAGGAAAACCTTATCATTTAGTGCTTGGTCATAAAGGCTGAGCTGGGAGGGTAGAGCCATTTGAGGAGGTCTCCCTGCAAGGTTTCGGGCAGCTCTGGGATACACACACAGAGACTGGCATTTGGTTTCATTCTTAATGGTGTCATCTCCTCAGCACCGACTGAGAGGCATTAAATATTCATGAGTTCCTTAAAGGCTTTTGGGAAGAAAGTGCTAGAAAGGAGCATTAACATGCTGATCTTTTTTTACTAGCTGGTGTCAATGAAGGCATATTAAACAATTAAGTCAATCTAAACCATTTTTTGCACAGAAGGAGGTTAAGATTAGCAGCCCCTGTGTGCTGGGAGATGTCACCTTTTCCACTGGCTGTGCTTTTAGGCTAAAGAAAACAAACACAGAATGAAGGGGACAGGTTGAGTCTCAATTAAACAAGGCACTAAAGCACCATTTGTTCCATGTTGTGAGCCCCTGTGTTAGATTAGGAGTGTCTTTTTATGGCTCCAGATGGAAATGTGACCTCGTAAAAACCTCTTGGTAGACAATACATTCTCAGACCTCCACCCATGAAAAGGCTCATGTAAAAATTAATAGCCCAGAAATTACTTAGTTTCCTTGTGAAAATACTGATTCTCAAAGGGCTGTCCTCCCAATCCCTGCCTCCTGACACCTTGTGTTATATTTTCCTTTTCTGCGCTGATCCTCAGAGAGTTGAGGCAGATGGTACTCAGAGTCTGAACATCAGAGAAGCTGAATCTCCAGGAGGGTGCTTCAAACGCCTTGGGGTATTTGAATCAACAGGACAAGGATAATTTTAACTGAGTCAAAAATGGGCAAAGCGTGCATATCTAAGTCATGCAAACACATTTTGGGGATATCTACCCCTACAGACACTGACATATGCACATACACACATGAAAAGGTCAGAACTACAGGCTGTAAACCCATCAGCCACCTTTAGGAATTATATTTTATGGTTTGAAATTTTATGTCCTCAATGTATTTGAGCTACAAAATGCAAAAGATTGCCTTGGAATAATTTTTAAGCCTTATCTCATGTAGACATCTGGCTTACTTTCCATCTTTAAATAATATTTAACTGTTTGGACAAACTGGGAATATTTAGTGTAGCAGAGTTAGAAACCACTTTCTGTTGTTCATATTTAGAGGTTGATACCACACATCAGAAGGTTCAATGCTTTGATTTGCAAAAAGGAGAAAAGAAATGTAAAATATCCCTCTGACATGGCAGGTGATGGTTGGGCTATTAGCTGTTATGGATGGATTCAGGTCTTTAACCCTCATTCCTCATAGCAAATTTGACAGCTCTTACAACAGTCTTGAGACAGACTGGAGGAGGGGAGAAATATTAGATGGGAAACAGTTTCCTCACGACTCTTCCAAATGGTTCTGTTGCAGAACAGAAAGCATTTGAAGTCTATCAACACATTTTTTCCCCTCAAATATATTTTTAATACTTGCTTTATTTATATCCAACTCATTAATTTCCACATATTTAGCATATTTTTTATCAAGAAAACCCTTCACTTAGAGGGAATGATTCTAACAGGATTTAAACCATAGTAGACAGAAGAAACAAAAAAACCCCATACTGTATCATCACTGTATTAAATGCAATATTGGCTGTAAAAACTGAAATCCATGTTTTAAGGATAATCTAAGACAACCAAAGTCAAGTTTTGATGTGGCTATTAAATCAATCATTTTTTAACCAGATAGATTAAATGAGATTGCTGGAGAGATTGCTTCTATGGGTGTTATTTTAATGTTTTCTAAACATGGGATTATTTCTACACCAGCCACAGGAGCACAGGTGCATATTAATAAAGAGACTCTTTTACTCAGCTTGTGATTTCTATGCAGCATTGTTACCTTCAACTCTCTTTTTCATTAATATTTAAGGGAAAGTCACTTCGCTATGATATTCACATTCCAGTGAGATCATTCCTGAAATATTTAAAGTGAATAATGCGAGTTTCCAGAAATAGTGATAAATATAGCCTCAGTCTTCTGACCCCATAATACCTGCAGGTGGAGAAATATACTTGAGGCATTTTAAGATCCACATGCCAGACTGACCCCATTTTTTATATCAAGAAAAAGAGACAAACAAGGACAAAGCCATCAGAAGGTTGTCTGATGTATTCTGACCACAGTGAAGGTCTTTGCAATCTTTTTCTGAGACAGCATTTGCAAAGAAAGATATCCTCACTGTGACATTAGGCTAGAAATAAAATCTCTCTGTGCTTTAGTTTTGCAGTAGAAGTTGGTGATAATAACTACATCATGCAGGGAAATGTGGATTTAGTATTTTTCATAGAAAGAGAAGAAAATAATGAACTTTTTTCAGAGATCGTCTGTTCCGGATGATCTTCAAATACATCTTGAAATAAAGCTTTTCTTTATTAGAAAACTTAATTTTCCTATTTCTTCCCCTAGAGAGAGGAAAATGAAACAAAAATATATTTTATGTGCCAGAGGGATTTTTTTGTACTCTCCTTCCCTCCCTTTGTCTCATGGGTTTTTATTGTAGTGTTTGCTACATATCTTTTATCTGTTTGTGGTTAAATTCCAGGCACTAAGGTAAGAAATAAAAGTTTAGGAGGTGAGTAATCATCCAAGAGGGTCTAAACTCATGGAACAAAGCTCAATCCATCTGGAGCTGAAATGAAAATTGAAAATCGCATCCTGAAATCTGAGCCCCCCAAACTCTCCTGTCAGCAAATGTGAACCTCTTCCTCACATTCCTACTGGTCTGCATGAGAGAAGTCCATAAAAACGGACTGGGAAAACTATAAAGGACACAGAACTGTGTGTGGAGGTCACATGGTGGAGGGAAGATATGCCATTCAGTGGGACCTAGACAGGCTGGAGAGGTGTGACTTTGTGAAACTCCTGAATTTCAACAAAGCAAAGAGCCAGGTCCTAAATCTGGACCTGGAGTTGGAACAATTCCATGTTGTATCCCTCTGGGGAATGGTTTACCCCAAAAGGAACCCCAAAGCCTGTAACTATGTAGCTTGACCCTACCTTCCCCCC